>SNVD02004879.1:0-21265 GCA_013180625.2 Boswellia sacra
GTTATAAATACAAGCAATCCAACCATACCATTTCTCCCCCTTTTGTTATCATCAAAAAGATGTAATCAAATTAATTACTCCCCCTAAATATATTCTCCCCCTTAACCTATGCTACCATTCAAAAATTATCAAAGAAAAATTAAGATATATCCAACATGCCTAATTCTCTTCTAATTATGCTAAATCTATCTTGACTAAGGGGTTTAGTAAATATATCGGCTAATTGTTTATCGGTGGGAACAAATTCTAAAAAAATATTACCTTTTTGCACATGATCTCTAATAAAATGATGTCTAATCTCTATATGCTTAGTCCTAGAGTGTGGTATGGGATTTTTTGAAATGTTAATGGCACTTGTATTATCACATTTGATGGGAATGTGATCAAATACCACACCATAATCTTTTAAAATTTGCTTCATCCAAAGAGCTTGTGCACAACAACTTCTTACTGCAATATACTCGGCTTCCGCGGTTGATAATGCAACAGAATTTTGTTTTCTACTAAACCATGATACTAATGCATGTCCTAGAAAATGGCAAGAGCCAATAGTGCTCTTTCTATCAAGAAGACTTCCAGCAAAGTCCGCATCGGAATAACTAATTAGATCAAAATTATCACACTTAGGATACCAAAGACCTAGATTTATGGTACCAAGAAGATATCTAAATATCCTCTTTACAGCCTTAAGGTGAGATTCCTTTGGACAAGATTGAAATCTAGCACACATACACACACAAAACATAATATCGGGTCTACTAGCAGTTAAATACAAAAGAGAGCCAATCATACCTCGATATTTTGTTACATCAACATCTTTTCCTTTCTCATCTTTGTCAAGCTTGGTTAATGTACCCATAGGTGTGTTATATGTCCTTGAATTATCCATGCCAAACTTCTTGAGAAGATCTCTGTGTATTTAGCTTGATTAATGAAGATCCCATCTATTGATTGCTTGATTTGAAGTCCAAGGAAGAAATTTAATTCTCCCATTAAGCTCATTTCAAATTCTTGTTGCATTCACTTGGAAAATTCTTCACACATAGAAATATTAGTAGCACCAAATATAATATCATCAACATAGATTTGAACAATTAATAAATCATCATTTTTTGTTTTAACAAAAAGATTAGTATCAACTTTTTTCATTTCGAAACCATTATCAATGAGAAATTTGCTCAATCGATCATACCATGCTCTTGGTGCTTGTTTCGAGCCATAAAGTGCCTTTTGAGTTTGAAAACATGGTTTGGAAAATCATGATTTTGAAAACCAAGAGGTTGCTCTACATATACTTTCTCCATAATGTAACCATTTAAAAATGCACTTTTGACATCCATTTGGTATAATGTAAAATTTTTATAACATGCAAATGCACACAACATTCTAATGGATTCTAATCTAGCAACCGGTGCAAAGGTTTTCTCATAATCAATACCTTCTTCTTGATTGTATCCTTGAGCAACAAGTCTAGCTTTGTTTCTAATAATGGTGCCATTTTCATCTACTTTATTTCTAAAAACCCATTTAGTGCCTATAATAGAATGATTTTTGGGTCTAGGGACTAATTCCCAAACTTGATTTCTCTCAAATTGATTCAATTCTTCTTGCATAGCCAAAATCAAACTTTCGTCATTTTCGGCTTCTTTAAAAGATTTTGGTTCAAATTGAGAGACAAAAGCAAAATGATTACAAAAGTTCTTAAAAGAAGATCTAGTTTTCATACCTTGTGATGGTTCACCAATAATGAGATCTTTAGGGTGAGCTTTTGCATACCTTCATTCCTTTGGTAATTCTTGGGAAGAATCATTTACTTCCTCAAGCTTTTCTTGTTGAAGTTGTAATTCATCTTGACTCTTTTCATCAAGCCTTGATTCCTTGATTTGCCTTTCTACCTCAAAAATATCATCATCTAAATTCTTTGAAGAAATAACATTAGTTTCATCAAATTCAACATGCATAGATTCTTCAATAGTAAGAGTCTTTTTGTTAAAAACTCTATATGCTTTACTATGGTTGAAGTAGCCAACAAAAATTCCAACATCGGCTTTTGCATCAAATTTTCCAAGGTTATCCTTGGTGTTTAAAATAAAACACTTACATCCAAAAACTTTAAAAATCCAATGTTGGGTTTTCTTCCTTTCCAAAGTTCATAAGGAGTTTTCTTCATTAAAGCACTAATATGGACTCTATTGATTATAAAGCATGCGGTATTAACGGCTTCGGCCCAAAAATATTTTGGCAAATTATTTTCAAGTAACATGGTCCTAGCCATTTCTTGAATAGTCCTATTTTTCCTCTCAACAACACCATTTTGTTGTGGAGTTCTAGGTGCGGAAAAATTATGTTCAAAACCATTTTCAACACAAAGATTTTCAAACGCGACATTGTCTACTTCACCACCATGATCACTTCTAATGGATACAATAGAATGCCCTTTTTGATTTTGGACTCTTTTTGTAAATTTTGAAAAAGCTTGTATGGCTTCATTTTTAGTTTTCAAGAATAATACCCAAGTGAATCTTGAATAATCATCCACAATAACAAAAACAAACTACTTTCCACCAAGGCTTTGAGTTCTTGATGGTCCAAATAAATCCAAATGAAGTAATTGTAGAGGTTATTTGTTGAAATAAATTTCTTTTGTTTAAAAGAAGTTCTCACTTGTTTTCCAAATTGACAAGCATCACAAATCTTATCCTTTTCAAATTTTATTTTTGGAAGACCATCAACTAAATCATTTTTAGAAATTTTTGAAATTGTGTCCATGCTAGCATGACCTAACCTTCTATGCCATAACCAAGCATCATCATTAACAATGAAACAATTTTCTACATGATCATTAACATCAATATCAATTTTATAAATATTACCACATCTATTACCAACAAATAATGTCTTATTGTTACTAACATCCTTAATCACACATCTATTAGGCTCAAAAGCAACAAAATCCCCTTTATCACACAATTGACTAATGCTAATCAAATCCTGGTTTCAAACCATGAACAAGCAAAACATCGTTATAATAGGTGAAGAAGGGTTACCAATATCACCATGTCCGATTACCCTCCCTTTGGCATTATCACCGAAGGTCACATATCCTCCTTTCTTCATGATTAATCTTGAGAACTTGGAGGCATCTCCGGTCATATGCCTTGAGCATCCACTATCTAAGTAACACTTGTGTTTGCCACTCCTTTGTTTCTACAATGAACATTAAGAGAGCGACTTTTTGGTACCCAAATGTTCTTGGGTCCTTGGGGGTTAGTTATGATACTTTTTGGAACCCATATTTGTTTCAAATTAGGATTTCTTTTAATGGAGCAAGAATGCATATTGTGTCCTTTTCTTCCACAATAAGTACATGAATGATTAGGATTATTCCTAAAAGATGCATGAGCAAAATAATTTTTAAAATATTTTTGATTTTTATGAGTTTTATATCCTAAACCTCTTTTATCAAAAACACACCTTTGGTTTTGTAACATAGAATTCAAATTTTTTGTGTTTTTTGTAAAACTATCAACAATATTTTTTAAGTCATTATTTTCCTTTTTCAAAATAGCATTTTGTTTCTCCAATTTATCAAAATCCTTTAGTTTTAAAACGTCATTTTCAGTTTTTAATAAATGTATTTGACTTTTCAAACTTTCAAAATCTTTTTGCTTTAAAATTTTATTTTCATTTTCTAGAGCTTCATTTATTTTTACCAACTCTTCTAATTGAGATAACATGATTTTTGACTTCTTTTTGAAAGCATTGATTTTTGAGTTTTTCTTATCAATTTGCACATGTAAATTTTGGAATGCTTCAAGTAATTCATCATATGGAAGTTTAGGATCATAGTTTAGAATACTTACCTCATCGTCACTTAAAGCCATGAAGCACATGTTTGCCACTTCGCAATCTTCTTCTTCGGTAGAGCTAGCTTCACTATCATCCCAATTTGTGGCTTTCATTGCTTTGGATTTCTTGTTTTGGCTTTTGAAGTAAGGACAATCCATCTTTACATGTCCCGGTTTCTTGCACTCATAGCAAATGACTTGATCATTTTTCTTATCTTGCTTTGAGCTTTGCCCTTTGTACTCCCTTCTAGAGTTCTTCTTGAATCCTTGGTTTCTTCTAATCATCCTTTTTAGCTTTCTTGTGATGAATGCAAGATCTTCATCATCTCCTTCATCGTTGGACTCATCATCTTCTTTTGTTGAAGATTTGAAAGCGATATTTTTCTTTTTCTTGAAATCTTCTTCGTTCTCCTTCAAGGTGATTTCATGAGTCATGAGAGAACCCATAAGTTCTTCTAATGGTAGTTTGGTGAGGTCCTTTGCTTCTTGAATTGCCGTCACCTTTGCTCCCAAGTTTTGGTAGACACCTAAGAATCTTTCTCACCATTTCAACATTAGAATAAGATTTACCAAGAGATTTCAAACTATTAATAATATCCGTAAATCTAGTAAACATTTCAAAATTGATTCATTCGATTTCATCTTAAAAGCTCATAACTATGAACTAGCATACTAATTTTAGATTCTTTAACTTGACTAGTTCCTTCATGAGTTACTTCAAGTGTGTGCCATATTTCTTGTGCCGTAGAACAAGTAGATATTCTATTAACTCATTTCTATCTAGAGCACAATATAACACATTCATAGCTTTAGCATTCAAACTCAATTTCTTTTTATCATCTTCAATAAACTCTTTAGGTTCTTTAAGTATGCATTCCCCATTTTCAATTTTGGTAGGAACAAAAGGTCCTTCCAAAACAATAGACCATAAATCATAATCAAAAAATTTCAAGAAAATACTCATTCTAGTTTTCCAATAAGAGTAATCACTTCCATTAAAAAATGGAGGTCTAGAAATAGAAAGCCCCTCAATATATGAAGTTGAATTAAAAGTTGCCATAGCTCAAAATCGGTTAAGATTTAAAAAAAAAATGAGCAACCTTGCTCTGATACCACTTGTTGACCCAGGTATGACAACCCAAGAGGGGGGGGTGAATTGGGTTTTATTTATCAAAACGAATTTATAAAACTTTTCTTGAAAGATAAAAATTATTTCACTTTTTCTTTTGAGAATAGAAGTGAAGAAGATGAAAATAGAAGTTATATAAGATGCAATCAAGAGAATAGCAATAATAAATAATCTCAAGTGCAAGTAAATGTAAAGAGTATAGGATAGAGAGAGTGCAAACTCAATTTACGTGGTTCGGCAAACCTTGCCTACGTCCACGGGCTCCTAGCTTCACGAGCTAAGCTTTCAACTAAGTTGTAGAAATCTTTACAACTTGCAACCTCACCAAGGCAACTTCCTTCAACCCTTGATAACACCACACCAAGAGTTCTTCTTGATGAACAACCTCACCAAGGCAACTTCCTTCAACCCTTGATAACACCACACCAAGAGTTCTTCTTGATGACCAACCTCACCAAGGCAACTTCATTCAACCCTTGATAACACCACACCAAGAGTTCTTCTTGATGAACAACCTCACCAAGGCAACTTCCTTCAACTCTTGCTAACACACAACAAGAGTTCTTTCAAGGATAACTATTATCCTTTACAGTAATATCTCACTCTCACCACAATACAAGAACAAAGATAATTTTTACAACAAAAGTATAACTCTCTTCAAAGAGTAGATAAATAATATAAAAGCTCTCTAGACTTGATATTTCTGTTGCTTTTTGCTTGATAAAATACTTCTCTTGCTCTACTGAATGCATGGGAGAAGGGCTCCTTTTATAGGCAAATAGGATGAACTTAATCAAGTGAAGACACCATCTCCAAATTTTCTGCCCACCATAAAAATCGTAATTTTGTCTGCCATTTTTGTCAATGTTCCATTTGAAATTTGAAAATCTTCAAAACATAAAAGATCTGTACATTTGAATAAGATTTCAAACGCATCAAGAATCAAGTCATTTGGATATCTGTAGCTCAAGATATGGCAAAAACACCATTCGGTGCTCATGTGACTTGATTTTTCCTCCATGTGTCAGTCCACCGACTTGAATGATAATTCTGTCAGCCTTCCGTTTGCAATTTGAATTTCTTCAAAACATAAAAGATCTTCATATTTTAATAAGATTTCCAAAACATTAATATTCAAAGAATTTCGATATCTCTATCTTAGGATATGGCCAAAACACCATTCGGTGCTCATGTGAATTGATTTTTCTTCTCTGTGTCAGTCCACCGAATTGCATGTCAATTATGTCGGCCTTCCATTTGAAATTTGAATTTCTTCAAAAAATATGAAATGTGCCCCATTAATTCATCTTTCTATTGCCATAAGAATCAAGTCATTTTGATTTTCCTAGCTCAAGATATGTCCAAAAGAGTATTCGGTGCTCATGTCAGCTGCTTCCATTTGTCTTTCAACTTGCATGATGATTTGGACGATCTTACACTTAAAATTTGAATTTCTTTAAAACATATGAAATGTTATAAATTGGGTAAGCTTTTCAAAGGCTCAAGAATCACGTAATTTGGGCATTTGTAGAGAAATATATGACCAATTAATTAAACATTGCTCATGTGTCACATTCCTTGAATCAAACCTTGTACTTAAACTTTGGTGCCTTTAACATGAAGTCTTCTCCTTAGCTTCAACACTTCATTTTAATAAGCCCCTTCTTGATTTTATAATTATTTCAATAATCTTATTCTTGCACATAAATAAATATATTAGTAAATCTCAATGAATCAATGTGTATTGTTATCATCAAAATTATCATATAGCCTTAGGGTTAACACATAGAAGGTCTATCATAGATTTATCAACTTTTATACCCTTAGCAAAAATAATGTGTCCCAAAACTATACCCTGATCTATCATAAATGACATTTTTCCTAATTCAAAACAAGGTTAATTTCTATACATCTTTGAAGTATAAGTGTAAGGTTATCAAGGCATTTATCAAAAGAATCACCAAAAACACTAAAGTCATCAGAAAAAATACTTAACATACATCTTTAGAAAGTTGTAGAGGCATTGCAAGGATCAAATGGCATGCGTCGATAGGCAAATGTACCAAACAGGCATGTGTAGTTTTCTCTTGGTCCACAGGGGTAATGACAATTTGATTATATCCTAAGTAACCATCAAGAAAATAATAGTGAGAATGACCTGCTAACCTCTCAAGCATCCGATCAATGAATGGCAAGGGAAAGTGATCTTTGCAAGTTGCTGAATTGAGCTTTCGATAATCAATGCAAACTCGTCACCCAGTTCAGACACAAGTAGGAACTAGCTCATTATTGTCATTCTTAACCATTGTAACACCAGATTTTTTGGGAACAACTTGGACTGGGCTCACCCACTTGCTATCTGAAATGGATAAATGACACCCATATCTAAAAGTTTGAGCATGTCTTTCTTGGCAACTTTCATCATAGGAGGATTCAACCTCCATTGTGCTTCTCTAGTGGGCTTGGATCCTTCTTCTAACATGATACGATGCGTGCATATGCTTAGGCTAATTCCTTTTATGTTGGCAATTATCCACCCAATAGCAATTTTGTGATATCTAAGAACTCAAATAAGTTTCTCTTGTTGTAGTGTTGTAAGGCCCTTCACTATTATTACCAACAAAGTATTTTTCTCACCCAAGAATACTTGCTTCAAATGATCTGGAAGAGGCTTAAGCTCCAAGGTAGGGGCTTTCATTATAGAAAGAAGAAGTTTCTCATTAGATAAAGGCAATTCAATGTAAGAAACATGATACCTATTTATGGTTATAGCTATAGTCTTATTTAAGCTTCCATTGCTTCCTCTACTTCTTTATATGCTTGTATCAACCTTCTTAGTTCTTTAGAATTTTCTATCCCTACATGCTCACTAATAGCTACTTCCAATCTATCCTTGCAAGATAACTCAAAAAGTTGTTTTGCCAAAGAATCAATAACATCAACTGCAAAAATAGAATATAAGTCACTAGGGTACCTTATTGCCTCAAAAATATTGAAATGGATCACCTCGCCATCAAACTCCATGGTGAGAGTGCCATCATGAACATCAATCTTGATTCGAGCAGTTTTCAAGAATGGTCTCCGTAAGAGAATATTGGGAGATGTCTCATTCTCCATTTCAATAGCATTAGAAAGTGGCTGGGAAAACCAATTGATTCACCTGCATAAGAGCATATTCCACAACTCCCTTTGGATATGCATTAGAATAATCAGCCAATTGAATGATAATACTAGTTTTTGCAAGTGGTCCAACATTTAAAGAAGCATAAATAGAAAATGGCATAACATTAATAGATGCTTCTAAATCTAACATAGTTCTTTCAAACTTGGTATTACCAAAGGTCAATGGAATGATAAACGCACATGGATTTTTGCACTTTGGAGGAATTTTTCTTTGTAGTATAGCTGAAACATTTTCCCCTTTACTCACTTTCTCCTTTCCTTTTAACTTTCTTTTGTTGATGCATAACTCCTTCAGAAATTTTGCATAACGAGGTACTTGCTTGATAGCATCTAAAATTGGTATATTTACCTCGATCTTGCGAAAAGTCCTCAAGATTTCTTGTTCTTGTTCCTCCTTCTTTGATTTTGCAAATCTGCTAGGAAAATGTGGAGGAGTAACATAAGAAGGAATAGGGGTTTTAAGATTTACCTTGGAAGATGACGTTCTGTTCATGGTGGGAGTCGTGTCATCCCCTTCATTACTTTGTGACTTCTTTTGTGGGACCTCTAAATGCCTTCCACTTCTCAAAGTTACTACACTAGCATTCTCTCTTAGACTTATCACTGTTTGAGAAGGTAATTTTCTTGAGCCTTGACCCTCCAATTTGCTCATGTTATTAGCCATTAGGCCCATTGGATTTTCTAGGTTTTGGATACTTGCCTTGGTTTCCTGTTGAAATTGCATTGTGTTAGTGGCAAGTGCTTTAACAATGTCCTTAAGAGACATACCTGAGTTTTATGAAGCGGGTGTTGAACTCTTGGTTGATTGAAACCTGGTGGCCAATTTGGTATGGCATTTGGAGTAATCAGTTGACGATTCCCACAACTAAAATAAGGTTGATCTCACCATCCTGCATTGCAAGTATTAGAGAATGGGTCATATCTTTGCCTTGGCTATCTTGGAAATCCACCCATGGCATTGGCTTGTTCCGTCTCTCCTTCTTGTAAAGTTGGGCATTGTCAGTTGGATGCGCCATGGTAGAACATATCCCACATGTAAAAGATTGCTGCACATTTCCTATAGTCATTTGTTTCACAAGAGAGGTGAGTTTCAAAAAATTGTTGTTTAATGTTTGAAGTACTTACCTCATTTACATTTTTTAGTAGTGTTGGTACAAATCAACTACTAAATTGTTGGGAGTTCGTTGCCATATCGCCAATAAAATATCTTGTAACTTTCGGTGTTTTATTAACTAGTGCTCCTCCACTAGCAACATTAATCATACTCCTATCCATTGGCATAAGACCCTGGTAGAAATATTTAATAAGGAGTTGATCACTACTTTGGTGGCATTGACAACTAGCATATAACTTTTTAAAACTCTCCCAATATTTACATAGTGGTTCTCCATTGCTTTGTTGAATGCCACAAATTTCTTTCCTACTGTTTGCATCTTTAGAGGAGGGAAAGTATTTCTTCAAAAAAAGCCTGCTCATCTCATTTCCTATGATGATGGTACCTGGTGGTAGATAGTGTAGTCACTCTTTCGCCGAATCTACTAATGACAATGGGAAAGCTCTTAATTTTATTTGCTCCTTAGAAACGCTACTTGGCTTTATACTTGAGCACATCACATGAAATTCTTTGAGGTGTTTGCTAGGATCCTCTCCTGGAAAACCATGAAATGCAAGCAAGAGATGAATTAGTCCATATTTAAGTTCAAAATCTATCTCAAGCTTGGGATATTCTATGCATAGCGGTTATTGATCAATATTCAGAGCTGCTAAGTCCCTGAGAGTCCGATTGTTTTGCGCTGCCATTACTTTCGATTCAGATTTGATTGAACTATAGGAAGATGAAAGGGAAGTATGTCGTACAAGTCAATTACCAAAGGTGGAGTTTGACCGACTTAGTCTTAAATTCAAGGATTCGAGAAACTTCGTAATCCACTTAAGTCGTTGGTCCGCTTCTTCATCGGACATAAAAGCGTCAACACAAACAAACAAAGACAAAAAATCAAGAATCAATAGTAAAAAAAATATCAAATCAATTAGAAAATCAATCCCCGGCAATGGCGTAAAAAACTGGGCGCATTCGAAATTATCAAGTATACTAGTCGTACAAGTAATAAAGTGATAAATAAGATATCGTTCCTACGATTATTGATTGTAATTAAATTTGTTATTAGACAACAACAATAAAATAAATGGGAGGTTTCATTGGTTGATTAACTAAATAAAATACGATTGCAAATGAAGAATAACACAACACAAAGTTAAATGAAGTGAGAAATAATCAGTGGGAGAAACTTGGTTAAGGAATCATTCTCTTCTAGAAGATACGAATTTGCGAATCAATTATAGAATCGTCATCTAATTACAACATTGAAATTATCAATAGTAGATAACAAGCTCTATTACTATAATCTTTCCTTACTTTGTCGTTAAATAAAAGAAGCTCTTGATTTAATCTATATCCATTAGACAACCTAGAACAAGCTCTTTCAATTTAATTCAATGAAGAATTACGATAAAAAAGATAGTTTGATCTAAGAATAAGCACACAAGCTTGAATATTTAACATAGGTTATGTTCTCCAATTGCAATCCCGACCATAATTTTGCTACTAACGATTAGAAATTCAAGACAATTACAGATCAAGATTTCTAGTTAGCAATAGATAACAACCAGATTCTATTTAGTTGGCCACCCAAATAAAATCAGCAAGTAATCATAATCATTGACTATGGAAAATACAAGCTACTTCAATTAGAGAATTGAATAACAATTTCTTGAACAATCAAACAAAAACCATATCTAGGGCTTTGAAATCACTCTCAACCCAATAGGATTTAGTAAAACATGTTCAAACACAATATAAATATAATCCAACATAGAAAAATTCCAAAAAATGAAAAGGAAAGGAAACAGTTAGCAAATCCTTTGAAAATCTCCTTTGTAGATGAATCTCCTCAGTATTGTAGTTCCTCCGCTTTCCAAGCCTTCTTTCTCCTTCAAGAACTCAAAGAGATGTGAGAAATCAAGAGAGGTAGCCTCCAACTCGTTCTTCCCCCTCTTGTTGTAAAAATAAAATCTCTAAAATATGTTTATATACTCTGCTATAATAACCCTGCTACAATGCCCCAAATAATAATATGCTATAGTGATCTGCAAAATTATAATTCTGTACTACTCACACCATTTTGATCGTAACTTCTAGTGTACTATACAAATTCATGAACCGTAAATTTCTCTAGAAACTAGACTTCTAGAGCTTTCCAACAATCTTTGGCACATTATCTGATTCATTATAGATCGGTATGATTAAATCGAGAAATTGGTTGTATGGTAAAAGTGAAAATGAGAGGTTTTACTCCAATTTGGTGTAAGCTCCTCCAAAACTCCTACAAACATCAAAACCACAGAAAAACATACAAATACCAAGGAATATAGCAAAGAAGTATAGCAAAATTGATATAAAAATAATATATAAATAAACACTTATCAAGAAGACAACAAAAGGCAAGAAAAGGAAGGACCACTGGTAGGCGGTAGAAATGCCACCTCATTGGAATGCTCAAGACAAAAGGAAGTTTTTGACTGAGGTGAAAATTTTTTTATTGGGATGATCCATATCTGTTCAAATATTGTTTGAACCAAATAAGTATTGTCATTAATTTTTGTCATTCTAAAGCATCTGGAGGACACTTTCCAGCAAAGAAAATAGCTGGTAAAATCTTGCAATGTGGATTTTATTGGCCCACCTTATTTAAAGATGCACATGCATTTTGCAAAACTTGTAAAAATTGTCAAAAATTAGGATCCATTTAAAAACGAAACGTGATGCCTTTGAATCCCATTCTTGTTGTTGAAATGTTTGACTATTGGGGTATTGATTTTATGGGACCTTTTCCACCATCATTTGCTTTTGTGCACATTCTTGTTGCAGTAGATGATGAACACTTAAATATGCATGTTTAATAAGATTTTAGTTCATCATATTGTATTAATAGTGTCATTAAATTCCTCAACTTAAGCATATTTCTAGCATTTGCATCTTTGGAATTAATTCCTCTTAATTTTGGTTTTATTATAGGTTCGGTAAAATGGGCATAACTCTCTATTTATAGATCAGAATAGTGCAATTCTTAATGTTTTGGAAAGCTGATTCAATTTTCTACAAGATTATATTTCACAAGCATCATCAAATTCGGGCTCTTAGTGGACCAAAATTGGGCTTGAAGTGAACCCATCTACAGTCTCAGCCCAGTCTGACCAGGCCTCAGTATTTGGACCGTATCTCTCAAAATATGTATCCAAATTGTGCAAATCAATATGTTCTAGAAAGCTGAGAGAAATATCTACAACTTTCATGAAGACATGTGATTAAAATTCACAACATTTCGATGTCAAAATTGATGGTCAAAGTCGGTGCCTAATGATCCCAATTGTCAAAGATATTTATAACTAATATTTGACAATTATGCCCTTGTAATTTGACAAGTTTGCCCCTGGATGTATCTATAAATAGAGGTGCCTTGTGACCCATTAGGGCATCTTGGCCTTGGCTGGAACATTTTGGCTTTGGCTAGGATCTTGTATTGTGTTTTGTGTGTTTATGTTATTAATGAATTTCCTTTTTCTTGCATTTTATTTTCTTTCTATTATAATGTTCTTCTAATTTCTCTTTTGCTAAGGTGAAAGGGTGAAACCCTTGATATGAGAATAAGGATTCTCTAACCCTTAATATGTGCTTAATAATCTTAATCTTATAATGTTTATTCAATATGATTTATATTTAATTTCTTAATCAATCTTGACACCACTCGTAAAGTGGAGGTCTTGATCCATTGTCGACAATCCTTGGCACATCAAATGCTTGGATCCTTTCTAGATGATGTATGGTTCTTCCTTACCGACACGAATCTAGTTAGGAACCTTGATTTGTTGTAGACATATGATGATTGGCACATTGGATGCTTGAACCCATTTACAAGAAGTGGTATAAATATTGGTAATGAAACAAATATAATTCATATAACTAAAATGGGTTAATTATCCTTATTTGAAATATCAAGGGCGGATCCCCTAACCTTAGCCTTCATTGTTATTGTGTTAATTCCTCTTGTATTTTAATTATTCTATTGTTTATGAACTTTTTATTTTATTTACTATGGTAGGTTCTACCACCTTATGAAATTGTTCTTTAATTTACTATGGTTGGTTATACCACCTATTTTCATGGATGGTTTTACCTCCTCTTTCTTTTTGTTTTATATTTGAATGGTCGGTAATACCACCTACCGTCTTACATACTTGTTGATATTATCATGTCACCTCTTTGAATCATCCATATCACATTTGTTTAGCTTATAATTTGTAACGCTTAAATCTCCTTCCTCGTGGATCGACCTCGGTCTTACCGGGTTTATTACTTCGACACTCCTATACTTGGGAGACAATCCTTTTTCGGATGTATCAAGTTTTTGGCGCCGTTGCCGGGGAAGGTAAAAATTGGCTTGCAAAATTAAAACATAGCTGATAATCATGAGGAAATATTCACAGATGAAGGGGACAACCGTTCGCAACAAAATGATCAAAACCAACGAAGAACCCTCAGAGACTACATGAATCCGGTAAGGACTAGTGCACCATCTTGTGTAGTTTCTCCTCCAGATTCAATCCATTTCAATTTCAAACCAAGTTTTGTTCGACTTCTACCCACTTTTCATGGCCTTGACATGGAGAACCCATATTCGCACTTGAAACTCTTTGAAGAGGTATGTAGCTCCTACACTGACCCAAATTGTAGCATAAACACCATTAGATTAAAGCTTTTTCCTTTTTCTTTAAAAGATAAAGCTAGAACATGGCTACAAAATTTGAGGTCGAATTCCATCAGTTCATGGGATGAGATGAAACAACAATTTTTTAAAAAATTTTTTCCTACCCACAGAACAAATTCTCTTAAAAGACAAATTTCTGATTTCTCTTAAAAACAGGGAGAAACCCTTTACCAATATTGGGATAGGTATAAGGAACTACTTAATACCTGTCCTCACCATGGGTTTGAAACTTGGAGAATAGTTGCACACTTCTATGAAGGGTTAACACCTCAAGATAGGCAACTAGTGGAATTAATGTGTAATGGAGAATTTAAAGAAAAAGACCCTGAGGAAGCACTTGACTTCCTAGATTCCTTGGCAGAAAAGGCACAAAATTGGGACACTGCTGGCACCTATGAGGTACCAGGCAAGGCCCCAACCTCGACATCCAATAGAGGCATTTACAACCTTAGGGAAGACCATGACCTTCAAGCCAAATTTGCATCCCTAGCTAGAAAAGTCGAGGCTTTAGAGATGAAAAAGAGTGGTCAATTGAAGTCTATTCAAGAAAATGTCTGTAACATTTGTGATGACAATGACCATTCTACTGATGATTGCCCAACTTTGCCTGCCTTTAGGGAATGTCTCCATGAAGAAGCCAATGCCTTGAACACTTTCAAAAGGCCAAATCACAATCCATATTCACAAACCTACAATCCTGGTTGGAGAAATCATCCAAATTTTAGCTGGAAAAATGACAATCATGCACAATCTTCACAAGTCCCTTTTCAAGCACAACAAAATTTTCAAAATTCTCATGATCATGCATATGCTCCTCCTCCTAGGAATGACTTTGAAGAAACATTGCATTCATTCATTACAAAGCAAGAGACTTTCAATAGTCAAACTGCTCAAACATTAGCAAATTTGTCAGACACTCTTGCAAAATTTGCATCTACATTTAGCATCCAAGAAAAAGGGAAAATTTCCTTCTCAAACATTGCAAAACCCCAAAGATCAATCTAACTCAAATGCAGGGAGTTCAAATAACCATTATTTTGACCAAGCTAAGTCAGTCATGACCCTTCGCAATGGTAAGGTTGTTGAAAAACATATTCCTAACCCTTGTGAGAAAGAAGAAGAATCGATCTCTAAAGGGCAGGAAGAGGTTGCCAAACCAACACCTAGCGAAGAGGAAACCAAATCCTCATCTGTGCCTCCATTTCCTCAAGCATTAGCCACACAAAAGAAGCCAACTCACAATTCTGAAATCTTTGAAATTTTCAAACAGGTAAAGGTCAACATTCCCTTGCTTCATGTGATCAAACAGGTACCTTCTTATGCAAAATTTTTGAAAGACTTGTGCACTGTAAAAAGAAAACTGAATGTGAAAAAGAAGGCCTTTCTAGCTGAGCAAGTAAGTGCTATTCTTCAAAATAATAATACAGTGAAATACAAGGATCCAGGTTGTCCTACAATTTCATGTGTTATTGGAGACCATAAAATTGAACAAGCTTTACTTGATCTTGGTGCTAGTGTGAATTTGCTTCCATATTCGGTTTTTCAAAACTCAATCTAGGTGAGTTAAAACCGACTTCTGTGACTCTTTTGCTTGCTGATAGATCAATTAAAGTACCAAGAGGAGTAGTAGAAGATGTGTTAGTTCAAGTCGATAAATTCATTTACCCAGTGGATTTTATTGTCTTGGACACACAACCAGTGGAAGTATGTAATTCAATTCTTGTCATTTTAGGGCGTCCATTTCTAGCTACCTCTAATGCTTTGATTAATTGCAGGAATGGAGTCATGAAGCTATCATTTGGGAACATGACATTAGAACTTAATGTTTTTAATATGTGCAAACAACCAAATGAAGAAGAAGATGAAGTTGATGAAGCCAATGTAATTGAATCTATTGTGGAAGATCACATCCAAAAAGGGAGTTCTTCTGACCCTTTGGAAACTTCTCTAGTGAATTCATTAGAATCAAGCATGGAACTAGAGTCTGATCTTTCTGATATATGCTCTTTATTGGATTGTGCACAGGTGATGGAAAAAGGCTCAAAATCAAGATTTGAAGAATTGGGGCAGATGAATGAAAGCAAGGAAGATGAAGCTCCCAAGCTAGAATTGAAGCCCTTACCTGAAGGACTGAAATATGCATATCTTGGGGAGAATCAGACATATCCGGTGGTAATTTCTTCATCCCTCACATGCGAGCAACAAGGTAAGTTGATAGAAGTGCTTAAAAGGCATAAAAATGCAATTGGGTGGACTTTAAAAGATATAAAAGGCATTAACCCTTTAATTTGCACACATAGAATACATTTAGAGGAAAATGCCAAAACATCTCAACAACCTCAAAGGAGATTAAATCCACACATGAAAGAGGTCATTAGGGCTGAAGTTCTCAAACTACTTGATGTGGGAATTATCTATCCTATTTCTGATAGTAAGTGGGTAAGCCCTACACAAGTAGTACCTAAGAAATCTGGCATTACAGTAGTTAAAAATGAAAAGGGTGAATTATTGCCAACTCGTGTCTCATCTAGTTGGAGGATGTGCATTGATTATAGAAAATTAAATGCTGTCACTAGAAAAGACCATTTTCCCTTACCCTTCCTTGACCAAATTCTTGAAAGAGTAGCAGGAAACCCCTTCTACTGCTTTCTTGAAGGATACTCAGGCTACTATCAAATCCCCATTGCACTTGAAGACCAAGAAAAGACCACATTCACGTGCCCCTTTGGCACTTTTGCATTTAGGAGAATGCCTTTTGGACTTTGTAATGCCCCAGCTACTTTTCAAAGATGCATGTTAAGCATTTTCAGTGACATGGTTGAGCATTGTTTAGAAGTTTTCATGGATGATTTAACTGTCTTTGAAAACTCTTTTGATAATTGTCTTGAAAATTTAGAAAAAGTCCTAAAAAGGTGTGTAGAAAAAGGTCTTATTTTGAATTGGGAAAAATGTCATTATATGGTCACTTCAGGAATTGTTTTAGGTCATGTAGTGTCTTCTAAAGGAATTGAAGTGGACAAAGCAAAAGTGGAATTAATTTCTCATTTGCCTCCACCAAAAACAGTTAAAGAGGTTCGTTCATTCTTAGGGCATGCTGGATTTTATAGGAGGTTCATAAGAAATTTCAGTGCTATATCTAAACCTCTTTGTAATCTCTTAATAAAAGATACTTCCTTTGAATGGACTCAAGAATGTCAAAATGCCTTTGATACACTAATTGGACTTTTAACAATTGCTCCAATTATGCAATCTCCTGATTGGTCCTTGCCTTTTGAATTGATGTGTGATGCAAGTGACTATGTCGTTGGTGCTGTCTTAGGACAAAGAAAAGAACGTAAGCCTTATGTGATATACTATGCAGTAGGACTTTAAATGATGGGCAAATGAATTATACAACAACTAAAAAAGAACTACTTGTAGTAGTATTTGCATTGGACAAATTTTGATCGTATTTAACTGGTTCTCCCACGATTGTTACACTGACCATACAGCTGTGAGATATTTAATGTCTAAACAGGGATGGCAAAACCTAGAATTGATACTGTGGATCTTATTGTTCCAAGAATTCAACATCACAATAAAGGATAAGAAAGGAGCCGAAAATGTCGTTGCTGATCATCTTTCAAGACTAACGACAGAGACATTAATTGAAACTTCACCTATCAATGATTCTTTTCCTGATGAATTTTTATTTTCTGTTGCTACTGTACCTTGGTTGGCTAACATTGTAAATTTTCTTGCGACAGGGAAAATGCCACCTCATTGAATGCTCAAGACAAAAGTAAAATTTTTACCGAGGTGAAAAATTTTTACTGGGATGATCCCGTATCTTTTCAAATATTTATCCGGATCAAATAAAGAAGAAGATGCATACCCGACAATGAGGTAAAGTAGTGTCATTAACTTTTGTCATTCCGAAGCATGTGGAGGACATTTTTCATCTAGAAAAACAGCTGCTAAATCTTGCAATGTGGATTTTATTGGCCCACCTTATTTAAAGATGCACATGCATTTTGCAAAACGTGTGAAAATTGTCAAAAATTGGGATCCATTTTAAAAAGAAACATGATGCCTTTGAATCCCATTCTTGTTGTTGAAAATCTTGATTGTTGGGTAATTGATTTTAATGGGACCCTTTCACCGTCATTGGTCTTGGTGTCACATCCTTGTTGCAGTTGGACTATTTTTCAAAATGGGTCGAGGCAATTCCATGTCGAAACAATGATCACAACACAGTTGTCAAATTCTTGAAGGAGAATATCTTGAGTAGATTTGGAATTCCTCGAGCCATTATTAGTGATGGGGGTACACATTTTTGTAACAAACTATTTGAAACTTTAATGAAGAAATATGGAATAACCCATAAAATTTTTACACCTTATCAACCACAAACAAGTAGACAAGTTGAATTAGCTAATAAGGAGATAAAACAGATCTTAGAAAAAAAGGTTAACCCAAGTCGTAAAGATTGATCTTTAAGACTTAATGATGCACTTTGGGCTTATCGAACTGCTTTTAAAACATCATTGGGAATGTCTCCTTATAGACTAGTTTATGGAAAACCTTGTCACTTGCCTGTGGAAATTGAGCACAAAGCTTATTGGGCCATTAAAACATTTAACATAAATTTGAATGATGCTTGCAAGTTACGTAAACTCCAACTGAGTGAACTTGAAGAAATCAGGAATGAGGCTTATGAAAATTCTAAAATCTACAAAGAAAAAATGAAGGTTTTTCATGACAAATCCATTGTTAGAAAATATTTTGAACCTTCACAAAAATTTCTTTTGTATGATTCAAGATTGCATTTGTTTCCTGGTAAACTTCGGTCTCGTTGGACTGGGCCTTTCATTGTAAAAAATGTTTTCCCTCATGGAGCAGTTGAAATTGAGAACCCAAAGAATGGTAATGTGTTTAAAGTTAATGGACAACGGTTAAAACCATTCTTTAAAAATTTTGCCCAAAACGAAGAGTCCATTGCTTTAATCGATCCTTTTTAAGGATTGATTTTTCCCGGTCAAGTGGCGGATACGGTACTCCGTGACTTTAAAGTCGGTTTTTCAGTTCCCTAAAAACTGTTGCTCACCTTGCATCCATTTTCTTTTCTTCTCTCTCATTTTCTTCACATGGATACCATTCTCTCAAAATTGCACAAACATTTTCCCTCTCTTCCTCAAAATGATTTGCTTAAAATTTATAAAGCTCGTGCAGAAAGACTAAGGTTGTTGATGCGTAAGGGTATTCCTGCTGATTTAAGATGGTTAATTGAAGCCAAGGTTCGATTCTCTTGTGAGTTTTCAGATAATCTTGTTTCCCATATGCCAGGTTTGGGAAAAAGCTCTTATGCCAAAAAGCGAAGAGCGAAAAGATTACAAGTTTGTCCCAGATGTGCAAGATGGACTTGTAACCAGCGTTGCCGCTCCTTGGGATATTTGTCTAACAATCGAGAGGATAAACTACAGTTCATAAAGAATGGACTGAGTAAGGAGTCTTTGGATAATATCCGAGTGACTTTTGAGACGCATTCTTGTGGACTTGTACAACGTGAAATTTTTAATTTGTGGACACAATTCCGAGATGAGCAGGAACGCTATAGTCTTGGGAATCTGAGTCAAAACGACCCTCTTTGCCAGTTTATAAGAAAACTGGATGGGAAGCATATACCCAACTCATAGAAGGTGTTTAAGCCGTTTCTGGACGTAAAACCAGAGGAAGATGTGAGCCAAAGTCACAACTACCTGTACATATGCATGCGTGCCATCATTTTTGAATTTTAATACCTCATAGCTGTCATTTTTGAATTTGTATCTTTTATTTGACTTATGGTGTCTTATTTCATCATCTTTTGAATTTTTATGCAATATTGTCAAATTTTTCAAAAAACAACCGAGCTACCTAGATAGATATCATCATTAGCATACCTTTTTGCACTTCATAAATACCACATCTCTTGTTCTCTTCTTCACACATAGTTAGGGAGTTGCATAGACATGGAGGGAACTTCAAAACGTCGAATCCAAAGGATATGTGTATTATGTGGATCCCGACCGGGTAAAAGTGAGGAGTTTATAGAAGTAGCAAATTACCTTGGTAGACTACTGGCTGAAAGAAAGATTCATGTGGTTTATGGGGGAGGTAGCCTCCGGTTAATAGGTTGCGTATCAACAGCTGCACATGTAGGAGGTAGTCAAGTGTTAGGAGTTATTCCTAAAGCTTTGGCTGTAGACAGCATTGTTGGAAAAACGGTTGGGAATGAGTTTACAGTCTCCTCTATTCATGACGCATGGCAAACATATGCTCATCAAATTCAGGATGCCTTTATTGCTTTTACCGGTGGCTTTGGCACTCTTGAAGAAATTTTTCAAATTGCCTCTTGGGCCCAACTGAATCCCCATCAAAAACCCATAGGTTTGTTGAATGTCAAAAATTTCTTTGATCCTTTGATAAGTTTTGTTGATGCAGCTGTGGAACAAAATTTTATCCCTCATTCAGCGAGAAAGATCTTTGTTTCTGCCACTTCTGCTGGTGAGTTACTTGACAAATTACAAGAAGTTGAGTATGAACCTGACCCAGCTAGTACTCAAATTAATTGGTCAAGAGGGCAAAACAAAAAGTGCAAATTGGATCTGAATCTCCGTTTGTAATTTTTTTCATACGTGGTCCTTTATTTTATTTTCTTTTAGCATGGTTATTTATGAGTCTTTCAGGTCATCTCTCTTGAATAACAGAAGCTGCAGGTAATGTCTCCTATACTTTATCTCTCTACATTTAAACATTGAGGAAAATGTTTCATTTGGTTGGGGGGACGGATAGTAGACATAAGTGTGTCTTGAATTTTCTTTTTTCTTGCAAAAAAAAAGCGAGTTAGTAATTAGATTCAGAGTGCGGTGTAAGGAGTTCAAATCCTCTTGAGACGCATTCTGGGTCAGGAATGGCAGAGTATGGAGGGCTAGTTTGAACTCTTGAAACCCATTCTAACCAATTTGTCATTTTATTTTGATCTTATGAACTCATTTTAACTAACTTGATATTATTTAGACTTGATTTTTGAATTTTATAACAAGGAAGTCTTATTCATTTCACTTTGAATTATTCAAATCTATGAACTCTCACAACTTCATCATTTAATAAATTGTGTGCTTATGTACTCATTAAGCAAGTATTCATGAACATTTCTTCACACACACACATACCTTGATGCATGATTGTGGGTGGCGAAATGAAATGTTGTAATATTTGAGTTCTTTTGTTTTTTTAGGATAACAACAAAAGGATGGGGA
>SNVD02004883.1:0-20937 GCA_013180625.2 Boswellia sacra
GGGAAGCATATCGCCAACTCATAGAAGGTGTTTAAGCCGTTTCTGGACGTAAAACCAGAGGAAGATGTGAGCCACAGTCACAAATACCTGTACATATACATGCGTGCCATCATTTTTGAATTTTAATACCTCATAGCTGTCATTTTTGAATTTGTATCTTTTGTTTGACTTATGGTGTCTTATTTCATCATCTTTTGAATTTTTGTGCATTATTGTCAACTTTTTCAACAAACAATCGAGCTACCTAGATAGATATCATCATTAGCATACCTTTTTGCACTTCATAAATACCACATGTCTTGTTCTCTTCTTCACACATAGTTAGAGAGTCACATAGACAGGGAGGGAACTTCAAAACGTCGAATCCAAAGGATATGTGTATTCTGTGGATCCCGACCGGGTAAAAGTGTGGAGTTTATAGAAGTAGCAAATTACCTTGGTAGACTACTGGCTGAAATAAAGATTCATGTGGTTTATAGGGGAGGTAGCCTCGGTTAATGGGTTGCGTATCAACAGCTGCACATGTAGGAGGTAGTCAAGTGTTAGGAGTTATTCCTAAAGCTTTGGCTGTCGAAAGCATTGTTGGAAAAACGGTTGGGAAGGAGTTACAGGTCTCCTCTATGCATGAACGCATGGCACATATGCTCATCAATTCAGATGCCTTTATTGCTTTACCCGGTGGCTTTGGCACTCTTGAAGAAATTTTTCAAATTGCCTCTTGGGCCCAACTGAATCTCCATCAAAAACCCATAGGTTTGTTGAATGTCAAAAATTTCTTTGATCCTTTGATAAGTTTTGTTGATGCAGCTGTGGACCAGAATTTTATCCCTCATTCAGCGAGAAAGATCCTTATTTCTGCCACTTCTGCTGGTGAGCTACTTGACAAATTATAAGAAGTTGAGTATGAACCTGACCCAGCTAGTACTCAAATTAATTGGGCAGGAGGGCAAAACAAAAAGTGCAAATTGGATCTGAATCTCCGTTTGTAATTCTTTTCTTGTCTTTTATTTTATTTTATTTTTAGCATGTTATTTTATGAGTCTTTCAGGTCAACTCTCTTGAATAACAGAAGCTTCAGGTAATGTCTCCTATACTTTATCTATCTACATTTAAACATTGAGGACAATATTTCATTTGGTTGGGGGGGAAGGATAGTAGACATAAGTGTGTCTTGAAATTTTATTTTTTTCTTGCAAAAAAAAAAAAAAGGTGTAAGGAGTTCAAATCCTTTTGAGACGCATTCTGGGTCAGGAATGGCAGAGTAGGGAGGACCAGTTTGAACTCTTGAAACCCATTCTAACCAATTTGTCATTTTATTCTTGCATTTTGAAGACTTATTTGATATTATTTAGTCTTGATTTTTGAATTTTATAACAAGGAGGTCTTATTCATTTCACTTTGAATCATTCAAATCAATGTGTGCTTATGTGCTCATTAAGCAAGTATCTATGAATCTTTCTTCACACACACACATACCTTGATGTATGATTGTGGGTGGCGAAATGAAATATTGTAATATTTGAGTTCTTTTGTTTTGTTTAGGAAAACAACAAAAGGAAGGGGAAAGTTTAAAAAAAAATGAAAAAAAATGAAAAATGAAAGAAAAAAAAAGAGAGAGAAAGTAATGGTGGATAAGTTTGGTCTTGTAGCCTCCTTAATTCGAGCAATTAAGCCCGAGGGGTGCCTCAACACCTAATACCCTAAGACCAACTGGTTTGGGAGCTATTGGCCCAAAGCTCGCTACATGGATTAAGGAGAAAGCTTAATGGGATTGAACATTGCACTATCCACAAGTTTCTAAGCAAAAATAAAGCATCGGCAACCCGAGTCGTTAAGCTCGTAGGGGTGTCTTAACACCTAATGCCCTAAGGCCAACTGGTCTGGGAGTCATTAGCCTAAGGCTCGCTACATGGGTTAAAGATGCATTCTTTCAAAAAAAAAAAAAGAAAAAAAAAGAGAAAAAAAAATGTATAAAATGAATGAATATCCCCTACCTAAGGTTGTTAGCCTTAACAAATACTAGAACCGATATGGCTTATTTCTAATAAGCCCCATAGTCATGTGTCAACTGAGCACAAAAGAAGGTTTGTGATATCTTGACTGAAGGGTACATGAGTCAATAAAAAAAAAAAATCAGTGAGAGTTTGTTTATTTGGATAAAATCAAGGAGAGTGCAATAATGACCACCTTGGATGTAAAATTCTATAAATCACTTCTAAATAATAACGCTTTAATTGCTAGGGACTAGCAATAAGCTAGTTGGGGGGTGTGATGAACACTTAAATATGCATGTTTAATAAGAGTTTAGTTCATCATATTGCATTAATAGTGTCATTAAATTCCTCAACTTAAGCATATTTGTAGCATTTGCATCTTTGGAATTAATTTCTCTTAATTTTGGTTTTGTTACAGGTTCGGTAAAATGGGCATAACTCTCTATTTATAGATCAGAATGGTGCAATTCTTAATGTTTTGGAAAGCTGATTTAATTGTCTACAAGATTGCATTTCACAAGATCATCAAATTCGGGCTCTTAGTGGACCAAAATTGGGCTTGAAGTGAACCCATCTACAGTCTCGGCCCAGTCTGACCAGGCCTCAGTATTTGGACCGTATCTCTCAAAATACGTATCCAAATTGTGCAAATCAATATGTTCTAGAAAGATGAGAGAAATATAATACAACTTTCATGAAGACATATGATTAAAATTCACAACATTTCGATGTCAAAATTGATGGTCAAAGTCGGTGCCTAATGATCCCAATTGTCAAAGATATTTACAACTAATATTTGACAATTATGCCCTTGTAATTTGACAAGTTTGCCCCTGGATGTATCTATAAATAGAGGTGCCTTGTGACCCATTAGGGCATCTTGGCCTTGGCTGGAACATTTTGGCTTTGGCTAGGATCTTGTATTGTGTTTTTATGTTATTAATGAATTTCCTTTTTCTTGCATTTTATTTTCTTTCTATTATAATGTTCTTCTAATTTCTCTTTTGCTAAGGTGAAAGGGTGAAACCCTTGATATGAGAATAAAGATTCTCTAACCCTTAATATGTGCTTAATAATCTTAATCTTATAATGTTTATTCAATATGATTTATATTTAATTTCTTAATCAATCTTGACACCACTCGTAAAGTGGGGGTCTTGATCCATTGTCGACAATCCTTGGCACATCAAATGCTTGGATCCTTTCTAGATGATGTATGGTTCTTCCTTACCGACAGGAATCTAGTTAGGAACCTTGATTTGTTGTAGACATATGATGATTGGCACATTGGATGCTTGAACCCATTTACAAGAAGTGGTATAATATTGGTAATGAAATAAATATAATTCATATAACTAAAATGGGTTAATTATCCTTATTTGAAATATCAAGGGCGGATCTCCTAACCTTAGCCTTCATTGTTATTGTGTTAATTCCTCTTGTATTTTAATTATTCTATTTTTTATGAACTTTTTATTTTATTTACTATGGTAGGTTCTACCACCTTATGAAATTGTTCTTTAATTTACTATGGTTGGTTATACCACCTATTTCCATGGATGGTTTTACCTCCTCTTGCTTTTTGTTTTATATTTGAATGGTCGGTAATACCACCTACCATCTTACATACTTGTTGAAATTATCATGTCACCTCTTTGAATCATCCATATCACATTTGTTTAGCTTATAATTTGTAACGCTTAAATTTCCTTCCTCGTGGATCGACCCCGGTCTCACCGGGTTTTATTACTCGACACTCCTATACTTGGGAGACAATCCTTTTTCGGATGTGTCAGCAGCTAATGTCCTACCAAGATCAAGAGCTGTTGTTGTAAACTCTCCATCTTTACCAAATTGCGATCCACAAAATACGCATATATTTTGGAGTCGCCGAATTGATGTTTTCTCCATTTCTACAAGTGCTCTAACCTTGTGTAAGACAATGATGCACGTTAAGTATTATGCGATTCAAGTGCAAGACAGATTATAAAATGACATTTGAAAACATGCGGACTGGATATATACACACGTGAAACTCACAAATTTGACACATGGAGACATAATTTCGGTGGGGGTTGTTCGATGCAGATTTATCGCCGCCAAGTTTTGAAAAAATGAGATATGCTTTTGGCGGGGTTTGACAAAACCTACACACTTATCTCTCACGTGAAGCATGAAAAATGGAAATATATTTTCGGTGGAGTTTGACAAAACCGCCACACTTGTCTCCCACGTGAAGCATGGAAAATAGAGATATACTTTCGGTGGGGTTTGACAAAACCTCCACACTTGTCTCCCACGTGTGCCTATGTCATGGGGTAGTCATATGGTTTGTCAAAAAGAAAACTTGAAATTAAAACAAACAAAATCAACAAACAATAACAACACGAAAACAACATTGATAATCAGATCAAACAAAACAAAAAATAAAATAAAATTTGACAACAACAACACACATTCAAATATACAAGTAGTTGTGATTGTGGCTCACATCTTCCTCTGGTTTTACGTCCAGTAACGGCTGAAACGCCTTCTATGAGTCGGGGATTTGCTTCCCATCCAGTTTTCTTATAAACTGGCAAACAGGGTCGTTTTTAGTCAGATTCCCTAGACTATAACACTGCAATTCATCACGAAATTGTGTCCAAAGATTAAGCAATTCACGCTGAACAAGTCCACAAGAATGTGACTCAAGAGTTAATAAAACATTATCCAGCGACTCATTACTCAGACCGTTTTTAATAAATGATAGTTTATCTTCTCTATTTCTGGACACAAAACCTAATGAACAACAAGTCTGGTTGTAATTCCATCTAGCACATTTATAACATACTTGTAACCTCTTTGCTCTTCGCCTCTTGGCGTAGTAGCTTTTTCCTAGACCAGGCATGTATTTTGCGAGATCAATGTCAGGCTCACCTGACAATCTCACCTTGGCTTCGATAAGCCATCGGATATCAGCAGGCACATTTAAGAGCATCAATGTGAATTTTGAACACAGCATTTTGAGAAAGTGAAGGAAAATATTTACGAAGGTTCGATAGAAAGATATCGGCATCCATTGAAGAGAAGAAAATGAGAGATATTACCGATAATGCGATTGAGTCTGTTCTTCTCCAAGATGTGAACGTTTCAAACCTTTGGGTAATGGCTTCAGCTTCCGTTTAGATGTTTCCACAAGCTGCTGCACAAATGAGCTCAAAGCACAGAGTAATCAAATTGAACAAAAGAAAGGAAAAGAAAAGAGCAGAAACGAAACTAAAGACACATAAAAGAGATAACAACACAATAACAAACAAAAGTCAAAAACAAGTAAAAAAAAAATATATAAAAACAAATGAGACAGATGGCAAAGAGAGATAAAACCTGATCAATTTGATGGCCTATGAAAGGATATATAACTTCATAGCCCTGCGTCACTTGCCCTATTTTAATCATAACTTCCAGTACACAACTCCAATTCATGAATCGTAGAATTATCCAAAAAGTAGGCTTCTAAAGCTTTCCATGGCATATGAAACATTGTCTACTTCATTGTAGAATGATACAGTTTATTATGAGAAATTTGGTTGATTGGCAGAAGTGAACAATGTCCGGTTTAGGTCCATTTGTTGTCAATCCACATGTACCACCCAAGAAACTGAAAATTAAAAAGAATAAATGTAAATAACACTAAAAACACATCAATTAATCAAGAATTAGGGTTACAAAATGTATATAATTTATGAGTTATCAAATACCCCAAGACCTATCCTTTGCTTGTCCTCAAAATAAACACATTAAACCAAGAATAGGTAGCAAATAAAATGCACAAATACTAACAAAAAATATGAAAGGGGTATTAAAACAAATCAACTTAATGGTAGAGTAAAATGGAAATCTATCGTTGTGCCCATCCATCACATAAGCTTACTAACAAAAAATATGAAAGGGGTATTAAAACAAATCAACTTATCAGTAGAGTAAAATGGAAATCTATCTTTGTGCCCATCCATTACATAAGGTTTGCATGGATGGTAGAATGAAATAGAAGTCCATCTTTGTGCCCATCAATTAGAGAAACTTTGTTCGGAAGGTGGAATTAAATAGAAGTGCAAATATTAGTCCATCCAATTACCAATGCATTTTATTAAATAAAAATAAAAAAGGTGTTTCGCTTTATTTGAACCTATGAAAACTTAAATAAAAATTAAGAATATGTTTCCCACCACTACTTAAATGTATGAAACCTTAAATAAAAATTAAAAATGCATTTCCCACAAGTTGAACCTATGAAAAGTTAAATTAAATTAAAAATGTGTTTCCTCCCGTTATAATCTACGAGACCTTAAATAAAAATTAAAAATGTGTTTCCTACCATTTGAATCTATGAAAAGTAAGAGTGTGTTTGGCCCCACTATTGTGCAACAGTTTTTGGATTCTGCTACTAGCTGTAGCTATTTGGGTATTTGGTAAACTCATCTAAAACTGATTATCCAAGATATTGTTGCTTCAATTATCTATTTTTATATTAGATTGCAAAAGTAGGTAGGGGCAATTTTTGAAAATCTTATTTTGAAAAGCTAAAATTTGGATATATCAAAGTACCAAAATTATTCCCCCAAATAATATAAATCCAAAAATACCCTTGAATATTAAAATTTTAAATTAATTAATTATAAATTAAATTAATCAAAATTTACTTTTAAAAATAATTTTGAAAAATATAATTTTAAAAAATAAAAAGTCATTGGTGAAACTGCATTCCTGGCCATTGTTCCATCCCAATAGCCTTCTATCGTTTGACGATGCATGGAGTGACACCACTACCATCAAAGGACTCCTTAACAACCGCTCGAAATGAAGCCATTGATGATTTGGTCATTTATGACGGAAAAAATTTGGATTGGAATGTTAAGGTTTCAGCTTTCAGAACTTCAATGATTAGATCACGTTTATTTCCGACTTGAATGTTAGAAACGCCACCAGATACATGCATATCGCTGACCAGCATACATAATGGAGTGGATAGTGTCGTTAAAGCGCCGCTTATACAACAGTCAACAACGACTGACGTCTAGTGATGCATTTTCAATTTTATTTAATTTTATTATTTTAAATAATAAATTAATAAATATATTTATTTCTAATTTATTTTTATAATAATTTCTAATTTATTTTTGATATGTTAATTTTTAAATTTAAATTAAATTTTAATAATTTTTTTAAAAAATATCTATAGTTTTGTATTTTTACTAAAAATTAGCTTTTGAAAATCAGGTTTACTAGACACATATTTATAACTTTTGGACAACACAACAATTTTGAAAAGCTATTTTGTCAAACACCTATAACTTTTTGAGAAAGCATAGCTAACAACAAGTTTTTCTTACAGCAATTTTTCACAGCACAAAGTTCCAAAACATACGCTTAAATTAAAATTAAAAATGTGTTTCCCCATTTGAACCTATGAAACCTTAAATAAAAATTAGAGATGTGTTGTCCACCATTTGAACCTATATATGAAAACTTAAATAAAAAATTTAAAATGAGTTTCCCATCACTTGAACTTATGAAACCTTAAATAAAAATTAAATTTGCAATTCCCACCACTTGAACCTATGAAAGAAGTTATATTGGTAAACATATATAATCACTTCAACCTGTGAAATGAGTTACACTGGTAAATATACAACTACTTGAACCTATGAAACGAGTTACATTGATTTAATGTATAATCACTTTAGAGTCTTATGTTCATTATTTAAAAAAAAAATTATTACTTATAGTTCACATAGGTTACAAACAATCATGAAATTGCTAAAAGTTGCCATTATTCCATAACTTTCTACAATTTGTATGGCAATATAATTTTATGAAAAAAAAGCAATTAATGAACCAATTAAAATGAAAGAATAATGACTTATTATTCACTACTTATATTTAAAATAAATACATAACATTAATAGAGCATAAAAAATCATGAAATTATTTTGTGTAAATTAATTAACGGAAGTTTATATGCTATCATTTGAATGTTGTAAATTATTTTGTGGGACTATATTTGAGATTTTCATCTATAGTGTTGATACCAAAAATTCTACTATGTATAACAAATTACATAATTAAAACTCTATTATTTTATAATAGAACCAATTATGTGATAAATTGATAAAATTAAAGTGAAAGGTTAATAGGCTTAAACATCCATACATTAAATTACAAATGCAATTATTTATAATAAATTTAATATGTAAACACAAAATGAAAACTGAATTAAGCTTCAAATCTAAACGTGAGATTGAAATTCATATAATGTATATTATATGATTTTAAAATTAGATTACCTAACTAACATATAAACATTAAACAATGATATAATCTAAAACAAATAAATTGTACTTAAATGTCAATTATTTATAATAAATTAAATTTAAATAAATTCTTTCATTAGTAAATTAATTTATCCTTGTGTATGCTATTGCTATTGAGAGCACTTTATTATATTTATAATTTTAGAGAATTTAGGTGGTAAATGTAATAGGGTTATAGATCCACAAAATTAATTGTAATAATAAATAATTTTAAAAGATTATATTAAAGTATTTAAATATGATAATGGAAAATTAAATGAATATGACTGCTTCCATTCACTTTATTATTTTATAGTAATTGTCTAATCTTGCTTATTAATTTTAGTCTAATTCCTATTGATCTTCATACATTATCAAATCAATAATATCTTATATTATGTGTAGATTAAATTGAAAAATTGCAAATAACTCATTCTAAGATCAATAACGTAAGTCAATACAAATTATAAGATGTTGATAACTAATTTTGATCTCAAAATTAATAAAAATATCTTATTCGATGTCTTATAAATAAAAAAAATATATAGGCGGTCATTTGGCTTAGGTCCATCTGTTTCAATCGATTTTTTAAAATAATAAATAATTTTAATATAGAAGGGCATCTATCTTTGATTCACTTATCTAATGCTCAGTTGAAAATAAAAATAAAAATAGAGGGGGCCATTCATCTTGGGTCAATTTATTTGGATGCTTTAACATTTTATTCGATATTTTAAAATAATAAATAATTTTAATATAGATCTATCCAAGATCCACTTTTTTTAATGGTTAGACTCTTAACTAAAAATAAAAATATGAGAGGCCATCCATCTTAGGCCCATTTGTTTGAATGCTTCAACATTTTATTCCAAACTTTAAAACAATTAACTATTATAAAAGGTTATCCATCCTTGATCCATTTATTCGAATGCTTAGACTATTATTTAAAAATTAAGATTTGGAAGGACATCTATTTTGGTTCAAATTGCTTAAATGCTTAACATTTTTTTTTTCTTTTCTGAGATTTCAAAATAGTTAAAAATCTACATGTAGATGGCCATCTATCTTAGATCTACTTCTTTAAATGGTTAGATTTCGATTTAATTAAAAAAAATGGATGGACATTTTCATTTGTTAGTATACTTAACATCCTATTCAAAATTTTAAGTTATCGACTGACGCTAAGTTATTGTGGGGGATGTGGTGAAGGTGATAACCGAGGAAGGGAGGATTGAAGTATAAAGATTAAAGATCCTTTCCAACCACTCCACTCTGGTCCACGTGTTTCAGCTGATTCAGGACGCAAAACATTCATTCTTTCTTTCATGTTCAAACATTTGAAAACCAATTCTCACCTTTCAACGTCGCCTTAAACTGAATTTAAATATTGAAAACAAAAAAAGAAAAGACAAAATTTTTTGACTAAAACGTTTTTCTTTTATTTTTTTTAAAATCTGAATATTTCATAATTAAACCAAAATTATCTGAATACACAAAACTAGATAATTTTTTTTTTATGTTTTAATTGAAATTTCTGAAACTAATATGATTAGATTAATATTCTTATTGATTTATTTTCACTTGTATTTTTATTTGCTATGTTAGAAATATTTACAATCAATATTTTAAGAAAATTGATATTTAAATATTTCGATATCACAAATTTATAGTTTTAATTATTTTAAACCATAAATTATCAAGACTAATAAATTATAGTCTTATATCATGAGATAGATTTACATAAATATGAATAATTGTGCGAAATTTATTTTTATTATAAATATACTGTAAGATCAAGTTAGACCAACATTAAATAATTTAGAATATATTTATAGAATCATCTTCAAGACATAGATAATAGGGTTTTAAAAATATGGAAATATTATTTGTATTCACATTAAAGTTACAATATATGAATTTTTTAATCAGATAAAATTATTTGAGAATCAATCATAACGTAAATAAACAACATTATTAAGAATTAGTCAAATTAGGGCTTTAATATTAAATAAAAAAGAGCAAACACCGCCAATATCGACGCAAAACCGAAGACTCAACTACATTTATGGTACTATTATGACTATGATTATTTTATGGAAAATTTGAGTATTGTTGTAGTAGTTTTCATTTAGACTATAGCATTACGATATATATAAAATCAATATATAATCCTTTCCTCTGGACGTTCACATTTTAATTTATATCCTGCCTTCTAATTATAACTCTTGGATAAATTATGTGATTGTAATTCCTTCTCCAAGTTTTAAAATTATGGCCGTAAAAACCCTTTACTTACATTAACGGGTTGATTGTTTTTCCATCTTAAGTTTGAATTTTACTAAGTGTTTTTCATCTAAAGTCTGACTTTTTGTATGATGACTTTTTTGGAATAACTACTTTTTCTCAGATAATTATAAGTGAATAGAAAAAGCTATATTTTTTAGATTTTGTCCGAACGGAAAATATCTGAATGGATTATTTATTTTTTATATTCTAAAATGCCCTTGATACTTTTAATTAATTTCCATTTTGTAGATTTTTTACATCTTTTCATAATCCTAAACTCTTTTGCCAACGCAATCTTGGAACCTTGAGCATCAAATTATCAAATTAACCTTTAAATTTTAATTATTCTATTCTTAAAATAATTTTTTGAATACTCATTTGTTATTTAATTAAAAAAAATTCATATTATATGTGAAACAAATTAATTAACAATATATTTTTTATGATAATATAGTATTCTAATTTTGATTTTGTTGCATTAATTATTTACAAATGTTTGTTTTTTATTTTTAAGATTATCTTAAATTGTTTGTTTTTAATAACTATCAACTTTTGAAAGTTAATAATTTAATATATATACCCTTATTTAGTATTATATGCATTATACTTTATATATGTTACATAAACAAAAGTTAGTAATAATTGTCATGGACTTAAAATACTTTGAAGTCTGCTTATGGAAAATATATAAAGACCTTTGTATTCAAATGAAAGGCATCGGCTAATAGAGTAAGTCATTGCCTTACAAAGTTCTCTTGTAATCTTCAACAAAAGTAAGTTTTATTCATCTCCTGTTTTCTGATTTGCTTTCAATATTGCAATAAATTTCTTGTTTTTAAATTCCTTGCTTGTATCAATCCTGTTTTCTAATATGCTTTTATATCAATCCTGTTAACAATTTGGTATCAGAGCCATAGTTTAGAAATATGGTAGATAGAAGACCAACTGAGAAAAGTGAACTTAGAGGTCATATTAAAAGACATAAAATTGAATATAGAGATATAAAAAATTTTCTTAAAAATAATTGGTATAGATTATCAGAAGAAGATAAATTAGATTTAATAATAGAAATAGAATATCATCAAGATCATATTTACGATTTAGATATGTGGTATTGGACCGATATAAAAGCAGATTAGAAAACAAGATTTGTTAGCCCTAAGGCTATATGATAATTTTGATGATAACAATACACATTGATTCATTGAGTTTACTAACATGTTTATTTATGTGCAAGAGTAATATCATTGAAATAATTATAAAATCAAGAAGAGGCTTATTAAAATGAAGTGTTGAAGCTAAGGAGAAGACTACATGTTAAAGACACCAAAGTTTAAGAACAAGGTTTGATTCAAGGAATGTGACACATGAGCAATATTCAATCAATTGATCATATATTTCCCTACAAATGTCCAAATAACATCATTCTTGAACCTTTGGAAAGCTTACTCAATTTATAACATTTCATATGTTTTAAAGAAATTCAAATTTCAAGTGTAAAGTTGTCCAAATCATCATGCAAGTTGAAAGACAAATGGAAGTAGCTGACATGAGCACCGAATACTCCTTTGGACATATCTTAAGCTAGAAAAATCAAAATGACTTGATTCTTGCGGCATTGGAAAGAGGACTTAATGAAGCACATTTCATTTGTTTTGAATAAATTCAAATTTCTAACAGAAGGCTGACATAATTGACATGCAATTCGGTGGACTGACATAAGAAAGAAAAATCAACTCACATGAGCACTAAATGGTGTTTTAGCCATATATTAAGATAGAGATATCCAAATTCTTTGATTCTTAATGTTTTGGAAAGCTTATTCAAATATGCAGATCTTTTATGTTTTAAAGAAATTCAAATTTCAAACAGAATGCTAACAGAATTATCATTCAATTCGGTGGACTGACACAAGGAAGAAAAATCAAGTCACATAAGCACCGAATGGTTTTTGGCCATATCTTGAGATACAGATATCCAAATGACTTGATTCTTGATGCGTTGGAAAGATTATTCAAATGTGAAAATTTTTATGTTTCGCAAATTTTCAAATTTCAAACAGAACATTGACAAAAATGGCAGACAAAATTATGGTTTTTATGGTAGGCAGAAAATTTGGAGATGGTGTCTTCACTTGATTAAGTTCATCCTATTTGCCTATAAAAGGAGCCCTTCTCCCATGCATTCAAAAAGAAAAGAGCAAGAGAAGCATCTATCAAGCAAAAAAAAACAAGAGAAATATCAAGTCTAGAGAGCTTTTATATTCTTTATCTACTCTTTGAAGAGAGTTGTACTTTTGTTGTAAAAATTTTCTTTGTTCTTGTATTGTGGTGAGAGTGAGATCTTCTTGTAAAGGATAAAAGTTATCCTTGAGAGAATTCTTTCCTTGGTGAGGTTGTTCATCAAGAAGAACTCTTGGTGTGGTGTTATCAAGAGTTGAAGAAAGTTGCCTTGGTGAGGTTGTTCATCAAGAAGAACTCTTGGTGTGGTGTATCAAGAGTTGAAGGAAGTTGCCTTGGTGAGGTTGTTCATCAAGAAGAACTCTTGGTGTGGTGTTATCAAGAGTTGAAGGAAGTTGCCTCGGTGAGGTTGTTCATCAAGAAGAACTCTTGGTGTGGTGTTATCAAGGGTTGAAGGAAGTTGCCTTGGTGAGGTTGTTCATCAAGAAGAACTCTTGGTGTGGTGTTATCAAGAGTTGGAAGAAAAAGTCTTGGTGAGCTTGTTCATCAAGAAAGTTGTAAAGATTTCTACAACTTAGTGGAAAGCTTAGCTCGTGGAGCTAGGAGCCCGTGGACGTAGGCAAGGTTTGCCGAACCACGTAAATTGAGTTTGCACTCTCTCTATCCCTATCTCTTAATATTTACTTACACTTGTGATTGTTCATTATTGTATTCTCATGATTGCTTCTTTAATAACTTCTAATTTCATCTTCTTCACCTTTATTCTGAAAGAAAGAGTGAACTAATTTTGATCTTTCAAAGAAAAGTTTTATAAATCCATTTTGATAAATAAAAACCCAATTCACCCCCCCCCCCCCTCCCTCTTGGGTTGCCATACCTGGGTCAACAAGTGGCATCAGAGCGAGGTTGCTCATTTTTTTTTAAATCTTAACCGATTTTGAGCTATGGCAACTTTTAATCCAACTTCATATGTTAAGGGGCTTTCTATCTCTAGACCTCCATTTTTTAATGGAAGTGATTACTCTTATTGGAAAACTAGAATTAGTATTTTCTTGAAATCTTTTGATTATGATTTGTGGTCTATTGTTTTGGAAGGACCTTTTGTTCCTACCAAAATTGAAAATGGGGAATGCATGCTTAAAGAACCTAAAGTGTTTAGTGAAGATGATAAAAAGAAATTGAGTTTGAATGCTAAAGCTATGAATGTTTTATATTGTGCTCTAGATAGAAATGAGTTTAATAGAATATCTACTTGTTCTACGGCACAAGAAATATGGCACACACTTGAAGTAACTCATGAAGGAACTAGTCAAGTTAAAGAATCCAAAATTAGTATGCTACTTCATAGTTATGAGCTTTTTAAGATGAAACCGGATGAATCAATTTTTGAAATGTTTACTAAATTTATGGATATTGTCAATGGTTTGAAATCTCTTGGAAAATTTTATTCTAATGTTGAAATGGTGAGAAAGATTCTTAGGTGTCTACCAAAATCTTGGGAGCCAAAGGTGACGGCAATTCAAGAAGCAAAGGACCTTACCAAACTACCATTAGAAGAACTTATAGGTTCACTCATGACTCATGAAATCACCTTGAAAGAGAATGAAGAAGATTGCGAAGTGGCAAACATGTGCTTCATGGCTTTAAGAGAAGATGAGGTAAGTACTCTAAACTATGATCCTAATCTTTCATATGATGAATTACTTGAAGCATTCCAAAATTTACATGTGCAAGTTGATAACCAAAATTCAAAAATCAATGCTTTCAAAAAGAAGTCAAAAATCATGTTATCTCAATTAGAAGAGTTGGTAGAAATAAATGAAGCTTTAGAAAATGAAAATGAAATTTTAAGGCAAAAAGATTTTGAAAGTTTCGAAAATGAAATATATTTATTAAAAACTGAAAATGACATTTTAAATCAAAAGGATTTTGATAAATTGGAGAAAGAAAATGCTATTTTGAAAAAGGAAAATAATGACTTGAGAAATATTGTTGATAGTTTTACAAAAAGCACAAAAAATTTGAACTCTATGTTACAAAACCAAAGGTGTGTTTTTGATAAAAGAGGCTTAGGATATAAAACTCATAAAAATCAAAAGTATTTTAAAAACTATTTTGTTCGTGCATCTTCTAAAAATAATCCTAATCATTCATGTACTTATTGTGAAAAAAAAGGACACAAAGTGCATTCTTGTTATATTAAGAGAAATCCTAATTTGAAACAAATATGGCTTCTAAAAAGCACTATAACTAACCCCCAAGGACCTAAGAACATTTGAGTACCAAAAAGTCGCTCTTTGAGTATTGATTGTAGAAACAAAGGAGTGGCAAATACAAGTGGTACTTAGATAGCGGATGCTCAAGGCATATGACCAGAGATGCCTCCAAGTTCTCAAGATTAATCATGAAGAAAGGAGGATATGTGACCTTCGGTGATAATGCCAAAGGAAGGGTAATCGAACATAGTGATATTGGTAACCCTTTTTCACCTATTATTAAAGATGTTTTGCTTGTTTATGGTTTAAAACATGATTTGATTAGCATTAGTCAATTGTGTGATAAGGGATATTTTGTTATTTTTGAGCCTAATAGATGTGTGATTAAGGATGTTAGTAACAATAAGACATTATTTGTTGGTAATAGATGTGGTAATATTTATACAATTGATATTGATGTTAATGATCATATAGAAAATTGTTTCATTGTTAATCATGATGCTTGGTTATAGCATAGAAGGTTAGGTCATGCTAGCATGGACACAATTTCAAAAATTTCTAAAAATGATTTGTTGATGGTCTTCCAAAAATAAAATTTGAAAAGGATAAGATTTGTGATGCTTGTCAATTTGGAAAACAAGTGAGAACTTCTTTTAAACAAAAAAAATTTATTTCAACAAATAAACCTCTACAATTACTTCATTTGGATTTATTTGGACCATCAAGAACTCAAAGCCTTGGTAGAAAGTATTATGTTTTTGTTATTGCGGATGATTATTCAAGATTCACTTGGGTATTATTCTTGAAAACTAAAAAAGAGGCCATACAATCTTTTTCAAAATTTGCAAAAAGAGTCCAAAATCAAAAAGGGTATTCTATTGTGTCCATTAGGAGTGATCATGGTGGTGAAGTAGACAATGTTGCATTTGAAAATCTTTATGATGAAAATAGTTTTGAACATAATTTTTTTTGCACCTAGAACTCCACAACAAAATGGTATTGTTAAGAGAAAAAATAAGACTATCCAAGAAATGGCTAAGACCATGTTACTTGGAAATAATTTGCCAAAATATTTTTGGGTCGAAGCCGTTAATACCGCATGTTTTATAATCAATAGAGTCCATATTAGAGCTTTAATAAAGAAAACTCCTTATGAACTTTGGAAAGGAAGAAAACCCAACATTGGATTTTTTAAAGTTTTTGGATGTAAATGTTTTATTTTAAACACCAAGGATAAACTTGGAAATTTGATGCAAAAGCCGATGTTGAAATTTTTTGTTGGCTACTCCAACCATAGTAAGGCATATAGAGTTTTTAACAAAAAGACTCTTACTATTGAAGATTCTATGCATGTTGAATTTGATGAAACTAATGTTATTTCTTCAAAGAATTTAGATGATGATATTATTGAGGTAGAAAGGCAAATCAAGGAATCAAGGCTTAATGAAAAGAGCCAAGATAAATTACAACTTCGACAAGAAAAGCTTGAGGAAGTAAATGATTCTTCCCAAGAATTACCAAAGGAATGGAGGTATGCAAAAGCTCACCCTAAAGATCTTATTATTGGTGAATCATCACAAGGTATGAGAACTAAATCTTCTTTTAGAAACTTTTGTAATCATTTTGCATTTGTCACTCAATTTGAACCAAAATTTTTTAAAGAAGCCAAAAATGAGAAAAGTTGGATTTTGGCTATGCAAGAAGAATTGAACCAATTTGAGAGAAATCAAGTTTGGGAATTAGTCCCTAGACCTAAATATGACTAAACCCCTTAGTTAAGATATATTTTGCATAATTAGAAGAGAATTAGGCATATTGGATATGTCTTAATTTTGTTTTTATATGATAATCTTTGAATGGTAGCATATATTAAGGGGGAGAATATATTTAGGGATAGTAATTAATTTGATTAAATCTTTTTTATGATAACAAAAGGGGGAGAAATTGTTGGATTGCTTATATTCATAACGTGGATTGCTTATATTCATAACAAGTGCCATATTTTTGTTTATTCTTGATTTTATTTTCATTCTTGATTTTAGATATTATTTTAAAGCAATCAATGGTTTGTGATCATCAAAAAAGGGGAGATTGTTAGCCCTAAGGTTATATGATAATTTTGATGATAACAATACACATTGATTCATTGAGTTACTAACATGTTTATTTATGTGCAAGAGTAATATCATTGAAATAATTATAAAATCAAAAAGAGGCTTATTAAAATGAAGTGTTGAAGCTAAGGAGAAGACTACATGTTAAAGGCACCAAAGTTTAAGAACAAGGTTTAATTCAAGGAATGTGACACATGAGAAATGTTCAATCAATTGATGATACATTTCCATACAAATGTCCAAATAATGTCATTCTTGAACCTTTGGAAAGCTTACTCAATTTATAACATTTCATATGTTTTAAAGAAATTCAAATTTCAAGTGTAAGGTTGTCCAAATCATCATGCAAGTTGAAAGACAAATGGAAGTAGCTGACATGAGCACCGAATACTCCTTTGGACATATCTTGAGTTAGAAAAATCAAAATGACTTGATTCTTGCGGCATTGGAAAGAGAACTTAATGAAGCACATTTCATATGTTTTGAATAAATTCAAATTTCAAACAGAAAGCTGACATAATTGACATGCAATTTGATAGACTGACACAAGGAAGAAAAATCAACTCACATGAGCAATGAATCGTGTTTTAACTATATCTTAAGATAGAGATATCCAAACTCTTTGATTCCTAATGTTTTGGAAAGATTATTCAAATATGCAGATCTTTTATGTTTTGAAGAAATTCAAATTTCAAACGAAAAGCTGACAAAATTATCATTCAATTCGGTGGACTGACACAAGGAAGAAAAATCAAGTCACATGAGCACCAAATGGTTTTTTGGCCATCTCTTGAGCTACAGATATCCAAATGACTTAATTCTTGATTCGTTGGAAATATTATTCAAATATGAAAATCTTTTATGTTTTGCAGATTTTCAAATTTTAAACAGAACATTGACAAAAATGACAGACAAAATTACAGTTTTTATGGTGGGCAGAAAATTTGGAGATGGTGTCTTCACTTGATTAAGTTCATTCTATTTGCCTATAAAAGGAGCCCTTCTCCCACGCATTCAGAAAGAAAAAGAGCAAGAGAAGCATCTATCAAGCAAAAAACAAAAGAAATATCAAGTCTAGAGAGCTTTTATATTCTTTATCTACTCTTTGAAGAGAGTTGTACTTTTGTTGTAAAAATTATCCTTGTTCTTGTATTGTGGTGAGAGTGAGATATTCTTGTAAAGGATAAAAGTTATCCTTGAGAGAATTCTTTCCTTGGTGAGGTTGTCCATCAAGAGAATGATGCGTTCGAAACTAGCAAGTATACTAGTCGCACAAGTAATAAAGTGATGAGTGAGATATCGTTCCCACGAGGATTGATTCTAATTAAATTTGTTATTTTTCAGCAACAATAAACTAAATATGGGGGGTTTTGTTGAATGATTAATTAAACTGAATACAAAGGCAAATAAAGAATAACACAACACAATATTAAATGAATTGAAAATTCAATGAGAGACACTTGGTTAAGGGTTCTTTCTCTGCCACAAGATATGAATTTGTGAATTAACATAGAATTGTAATCCAATTACAGCATTGAAGTTATCAACCGTAGATAACAACAAGCTCTGTTATCCCAATCTTTCCTTACTTTGTTGTTAAATAAAACAAGCTCTTTATTTAATCTCTATCCATTAAACAACCTAGAACAAGCTCTCTAAGTTTAATTCAATAGAAGCATTACGATGAGAAAGATAGGTTGATCTAAGCAATAATCACACAAGTTCGGATTATTTAACCTAGGTTGTATTTTCCAATTGCAATCTCTGATCACAATTTTGCTACTAATGATTGGAAATTCATGACAATTACGGATCAAGATTTCTAATCTAGCAATAGACAACAACAGATTATATTCAGTTGGCCATTCCAAATACAATCAGTAAGCAATCATAAGCATTAGATATGGGAAAATACAAGCAACTTCAATTAGAGAATTGGATAACAATTTCTTACACAATCAACTCACAAAATCCATATCAAGGGCTTTGAAATCACCCTCAACCAATTCAGATTTAGTTACACATATTCAATCAGAATAACAAATACAATACAGAGAAATTCCAGAATTGAAAAGGAAAGAAAGAACTTAGCAAATTCTTTGAAAATCTTATTTGTAGATGAATCTTCTTGGAATTGTAGTTCCTCCTCTTTCAAAATCTTCTTTCTCCTTCAAGAACTCCAAGGGATGAGAGAAATCCAGAAATGCAGCCTCCTCCCACGTTTTCCCCTCTTCAAGTTATGAAAATAAAACCCTAAAATGTGTTTAAATACTCTGCTACAGTAACCTGCTACAGTGTCCCGTATTATACATGCTACAGTGATTTGTGGAATTACATTTATATACTTCTCACACTGTTTTGATTACAACTTTTGGTACACTGAATGGATTTATAAACCGTAAATTTCTCTAGAAAATAGGCTTCGAGAGCTTTCCAACGGTATATAACATGTTATCCGGTTCATTGTATATCAATACAATTAAATCCGAGAAGATAGTTGACTAGCAGAGGTGAAAATGAAGGGTTTTACTCCATTTTTGTGCAAGTTGCTCCAAAACTCCTACAAACATCAAAACCACACAAAAACATAAAAATACCAAGGAATATAGCAAAGGAACATGGACGAATTGATATAAAAGTAATACATAAATAGACACCTATCAAATTCCCCCACACTTAGACTTTGCTAGTCCTCGAGCAAATAAAATGATACGAAACAAAACTAAACCGAAACAAAATCAAAGAAAAATTAAAACACACAAATGCTTCAACTTGCAATAGGCCTCAAAGATTGTACTTAATTATAACCCAAGGAAAACTTCAAAATAATGCACTTGATCTAGAATTTTATCTCAAAAATTAGTTTCGCTTCACTTCAATTCCTCAAGTGTGTGTGTGTAGAGCCATTCTCACCTAATCACTTGTAACCCGGATGAGTTTATTCATAAAAATGAATCATATTTAATATTGAAGATGTGTGTATAAATGAACTCCATAGGCCTGCTTTTCAAGTCCCTCTCCACTAATGTAGACATGCACAACACCAAGGATCAAGTAGGACTTTATTAAGCTTGTAACGTTTGGCTTGGGTGAAGGTATGATAAAGGATAATAATTAGGCTCAAATCACCCACAAACACATAAAATCATTCAATATTATGTGGAGCTCAAGCCCATGACCTAAAAAATTCATTCTTATTCATCAATTACTCTCCCAAACTTATTCAGAACACTCGAACTCCCTTTTTTTTTTCTTTTTTTTCTTTTTTTTTTCTTTTTTTTTTAATTGCAATTCCACTTCCCCACACTTAAACAATACATTGTCCTCAATGTTTAAGTACGTGGAAGATAAGTACAGATTTTTTTTTCTCTTTTTTTTTAACAAACATAATAAAACTCACTTGCATTGCTCATGGCATAATCCAACCTCCTCTAACTTCCCAAAACCAGAACATAGCTCAAAATGTAATTGCGAATGAGTTACATGCTCATAGGTAAGGGATAAACTGTTTGGAACAAATTCAATTGAGATTAGGAAATCTTTTAGTGAGTTAACAAAGAAAAAGGTTTACAGAGGCTCAAAGGGGGTAACTAGGGATCAATTTCAGTCAAGGGTGGCTATTAAGGCTCAAACGGTCCAAAGATGGCCTAAATCATTTCCCTAATGTTGCACAGTCTAGGATTTCGCCTCGAGTGACCATCAAACAAGTTCTAGAATTCATCGAAATCTGAAGAAACACTTAAATTACATAAACTTTCTCTACGTAAACAAATAACTCAGTGATAATGGCTCGGTGCTCAATTTTGTGCAAGGAA